>CM051840.1:21187670-21222670 GCA_028451465.1 Erethizon dorsatum | reverse complement strand
ATTGTGTTATTCTTTCACAACTTTTAAAAATTTTAAAATGTATCTATTCACCTTTGCATATGTTTAAGCTCTGCACACCTTTGAAGAAATGGTGACACAGTAACCCACTGGATTCAGGGGCTCTGATTTACTGGACTGATTTCTATTTTTTGGTGTTTGTGTGTGTGTGTGGGTACCAGGGGTCGAACTCAGGACCTCGCGTGCCAGCAGGCGCCTATGCCGCTGAGTGACATCACCGGCCCTTTTTTCGTATGTGGGTTCCAGGAGTCGAACGCAGGCCCTCGCGCTTTGCCAGGCAGGCGCTTATGCCGCTGAGCCATCTCACCAGCCCCTGGACTGATTTCTTGCTGATGGGTATTTAAGTACTCCCAACTTTCCCTACTATCAACAATACCGCATTGAATATTTTTATATTTATATCGTTGAACATTTTTACCTTCATTTCTAGTGAAATGAAGGCAGGAAAAGGTATGTGCCTATAAGAATGATGGATTTCAGCACATCTTCCAGCAAACCTCGAGTAGATGTTTTAGCCTTCTTGGTAGCCTCAGAGACTGGGAGCTCCAATATTTCCCCTCTTAGCTTTCATAATAGTGTAGCAATGAACAAATTACCTGAATGTGCATTGTTCTGAGATTGAGAAACTCTGCCTTAAAGCAAAAGTGACCCAAGTTTGAGCCCAATTCCATCACTCCCTTTGTTCTGCATGTTTCATTAGGCAATGTGTTTAATCTTCACTGTCCTCATCCATAATAGTAATAATGATAATAATAGCAGTGCTCCTTTCAAAGCACTGTTGTTAGAATTTATTAAGATTATACATCAAAACATAACGGTATAATAAACTATATATGCCTAGCATGCTGTAATTATTTATTTGTGTTAATAATAAAAATGCAGAGAGTAGGAGGTTACGTAAGCCAAAACGTGCAATTTAAGAACAATGTGTATGCTTTAGCGACCTCTACAAAGATGAACTTCAGATGGTTATAAAACGAACATGATCGAGAGAAAATATTTTTCCTTACCAAAGAGATTATAATTAATATTTGAGTCACTTGATGCTTATGAATCCTGTGGAAGGATAAATAAGTATATTTATATACGTAAGAGGATATGAATACACATGCTTTTAAAATACGCCCCCACACGTTTATGTAAGAGAACGCTATGGCATATGGATTTCCCCTCACATGGGTACTTTGGTGCAATGCACATTTCCTTCCTGGGTAATTTCAGATTGCTCTTCTGTTCTTGCTGGGAATGAGTTGGTACTATAATCAGATTACCTGGAAGAAAGGTTTCCAGCTTCACCTAAAGTGCATCAAAGAAAGTGAAACGCAGAATAAGCCCCTGCAGTAGGTTCCAAGGATCCTCCTGTCCCTGTTGGAACACTCCTCACCCACCCTAAAGTGTAAGAAGACCCTTGAGTGTGGTTGCAGGAGTGACAGATGTGTACCCAATCCTTTTGGGGCCACCACCAGCTCCATATTTTTAGCTGACAACTTCTCAGTCCCTCGCTATCTTCATCTGCAGAAGAGGATGGTGACTATATCACGGGGTTCCCTGGGGAGTAGCTTAGAAGATGGGCATCACCTGGCCTTTGTTCATTTAGCTTCCTAGCCTCTGGCAACTGGACTACAGTCTTTCTTGCAAAACCGCCCTCAACCCCTCTGTTGTTGGTCCTGGCAGGACCCAGGAGTTAACCCCTAGATTGGCTCTAAGGTTGAACAGATGCCAGAAGGCACCAGGCAGGGAATTGCCTTTCCTGGGCCAAGTGACTGTGCTAAGGCTGCACATGGGCACCCATCTGAGTGAAGGAGACTGGATGCTAAAATCCCCTAGAAATGTTAAACAGTCTGTGGTTATTAGGATATTCGAATGTAGGGTATCTTGTTATATCCTGTGAACAGAGATTTCCAGAAGAAAGTAGTCATGCAAAGAATAAGACCAAAATCTAATGACATTGTTGAGTTCTCGGATGCACTTGGCCAAAGCTGAGGCATCCTTGGCTTTTTGGAGATTCGGACTGATGCATTCATTGTTTCAATTTAAACCAATCAGGTTTCCAATCACTTGAAACTCAGAGTCCTCACTAATGAAATATGCTGAAGGTTTCTTCCACAAGCCAGTAATTAGCACACAGGGAAATAGGGTGGGGATTGAGAGGCACCCTTGCTTACTGCAGAGAGGAACCGGTGCCTTTCCCCTTGGCATCAGAGGGAGCGCTGAGCTGAGTGACAATGCCAGGGGGTCAGGTTCAGGCAGGGTAATGAAAGCAGCTGCTGTGTGAATAGAGACAACAACAGGAACCCTGGGTCCAATTTACTCACACCTGGCACCTTGCCACGCTGCAGGGTGTCAAAGTCTGGGGAGGGAGCGAATGCTGCCACTTGAGGAAGGCTGAGCTGACGCAACCTGGCCCTGCTCTGTGATCAGCTGGTATGGCAGCTCCATCACCTGAGCAGGGAACACGGCTCCAAGGTGGACATAAATGCGCCAAACGGGGAACACAGGACACCCTCCACCAGCCCGGGGCTTTAGAGCAAGAACCAGGCTGTAATGGCAGAGCAGAGCTGCGCTTCAATGAAAAGATACACAGGAAACAGCACAGAGGCGGGGACAGCCAGGGCATGGGCAGCGAGCTGTGGACTTGGACAGCCCGGGTTCTATCCCGCTTCTCTATTTTCAACTTATGGAATCTTATTTGCTTATCCACCCCCTGGCCTAAAACCTTCCCAGGCCTAAAACCAACACAGGCTAAGATTTTCATCACAGCTTTCTTATGACCCACTCCTGTCTCTCCCTTTCATTTCACCTTACTCCCTCACACCGGCCGTGCTCATTCTATGCTGTTCCAAACCAAGCCATCCCTTTGTGTTGGCTGCTCTTCCTTCTTCCGGAAATATTTCCCCCCAGGTAACTGTATGCTTGGTCCCGCCCTTCATGCAGGTTCTCTAGAATGCCACCACGCCAGACAGAACTTATCTGAGAGCAGCGACCTTGCCCTAGCACTACCACCTGTGCATACTGCTCCCTGAGATGTCATCTGTTCATCATTTTGCTTAGCACCTGTTTTTCCTTTCCAGAGTGGGGACCTTTTCTTTTCATTGCTATATAACCAGTGTCTAGAATAATGCCACACACATAGAAGGCTCTTTGTAAATATCTGTTCAGTTGATTCAGTTGCCTAACACACATTTAGCGATCGCCTCCTATGCCAGATGTTGACAAATGACATTGAGGGAGAAACAGATACCCACCTGCCTTTGTTGTTGAGGAATATCTGTGTAGACAGGTGACAGAACAAGAGTAGCATGCTAATTTATGAATGTGGGAAGCTCTCTGGGGCAATAAAGTGTGACTGGTACCAGGGGGTACTTTTACTCTGTGTAAAATTTACTTTAAGTGATCAGGGTAGGTTATGAGATGGAGAAGATGTCTCAGAAATGGTGGGAAAGCACATTCCCCCATGTGTAGATCAGGAAAAAGGAGAAGCATTCTGGACAGCAAGAATCATAAGTGCAAAGGTCCTGGGGCAAGCAAGAACTTTGTTAGCACACCTAGAAGCTGCCAGTGAGTCCAGAGAAAGGAAGAGATGAAAGCAAGACAGAGTGAGAGAGGTGAGAGCGGTGGAGGCTCCTAAAGCAGAAGCAAGGATTTTGTATTTTTACATCGTGGGTTTTAGACTCACTTTCACATCTTGTAAAATGGAGATGACAAATACACCATTTCTAGCACAATACTCGGTAGCCAGTAGATTCCTGATAAGCAGTCATTCTATATTGTCTCCCTGAAAAGAACCTCACACTTGATACAAGGTCGCAGTTCATTGGGATATTCAGTTTCTGCTTCTCAAACCCAAAGGCTTATTAGTGAAAATGACCAGAAATGAATGTGAAGAATCTAGTAAGTTTCAAATGCAACTGTAGAGTTCTCTGATGTTCCTTCTGCACGAGGGGCAGACGGTCCTTCTTTCCCCAAGGTGATCCTGCAGGACTCTAACCCTGCCAGAGCGGGGTTGGTGCAGCCAGAGCAGGGTCAGTGCAGGCGCAGACATGGGGAGCCTGAGTGGGGCATGTGGAGAACCAGCTAAACTATGTCACGTGCCCCACACTGCCCGTCTCTGCTCTGCTGGGCATACACGCCCTGCCACATCTCAGGAAGACACATGTGGAAAGAGGGGGCCATATGGCCTCAGACAAGCCCTCCTGCCCATGGGTGCCCGCGCCATAGCACTACCCAACACCCAACACCCAGCCCTCAGCCCTAGGCATGCTCACAACAGAGCACACAGCAGCCAAGGAAAATGCCTCACTCCTAGAAGGCTTTCCCTGAACGCCTGGACACATTTTCACACAACTGGACAAAACAGCCCCATCGTCCCCTGCCATTAAAGTCAGAATCCATAGGAACTTGTCTCTAAAAGTAGGTCTGATCAACAGCACCAAGCCTGGAAAGAAAACAGATAACATAAAAAAAACTAAAGCTTCATGAGAAAATATTATGCTTAGGGGATGATTTGAAGATCTGAAGAAAATTCTCTTACTTAAGGGTTACTTAGCTTCTAAGAAAATTTATTTCTATTTGGAGTCTTAGATCCAGGCAATAGTCGTTTAAGTCACAAGAGAATGCTCTGTGACAACACGGAGGTCCAAACCAGGATTCTGGCTTAAAAGTTCCGGGTTGACGTGGCAGTTCCACTTTCTGGCCCTGGATTGCGTCCTGCAAGATAATCTGACTTAGGGACAGGAAACGCGGGTCCTTTCTCCCTGTGCGCACTGAGCTCTCCCTGCCTTCCTCGGTCAGCACGCGCCGAGTGACCTGGCGGAGGGACCATGGGCCAGAGTGGGGGGCTCTGAGCCCGGACACTCAGCATAAGGAAATAATCCTTGTTCAGCTAACAGGATGTGTCTCACAACGCGAACCAACCCGGGGAGAAAAGATGCAACTCGCAAGTCCAATATTAGGAGAGTTATCGTACATTAATACTACAATTAAATAAATTATAGTATGATAGGTTTAATTGGTGGCTTACTCAGCAGCTATTAAAATGTAAAAGAATGTTTAATGATAAAAATAATATTCATGAAACTTTAAGGAAAAATGCAAAATGAAAACAAATATAAGCAATATGATCCCACTAAAAAGATATCTATTAATCCAAGCATATATATAATATAGTTTATGTGACATAATAATATATAATATTTTATAGTGCATGTGAATATGTGTTGTTAGGTACTTGTACAAATACATACATATAGTATTTTATATGCTTTATGCAATATATATTACATGTTTATATAATATGCATATTATCAATAAATATATAGCATTGATATATGTAATATAAAGCAATAAAATCAACTTTACTATGCTATACATGATATATATATATAATGTGAGTGAATTTTCACTCATTTAAAATATTCTTTACTTCTCTCGTTTATGTATATATTACACATATATATGTACATACATGATACTATACATTCAAAATGTAAATTTTCTGGTTTTCCTTTTTTTTTAAATTTTTTTTGTTTTTTTTTTGTTTTGAAACGGGGCCTTGCTGTGTAGCCGAGACTGGCCTCAAGCTCACTCATGGCAATCCTCCCACCTCCTGAGCGCTGGGATTACAGGCGTGCACCACCATGCCCCACTTCTGTTTCTTTTACAATGTAAAAGTTGAAAGTTATTTTTCAGTGACTTCGAACATTTCTGATAGATTCACAGGACAACGGGACATGATTTGCTTATTCAGATGGTAGCATATTGTGCAGAGTGGATGCTTAATTAATGTTCATTGCACTGAGAAAAGAAAATGCAAGGTAAGGAAATAGAATCACTTGACGGGAGAACCAGCCACAAGCCTCCCGCGAAATCCTGGCTGTGTGGCTCAAGCTGAGCCGCACACCGTGCATCTGTACTTCATCGGTGACTCTGCCAACACCAGGTGCTCGACACTTTTCCTCCTGTCTGGGAGTGGGATTCTTCACTGGGTTGGAGGAAAATTTTATTTGGGAATACAGCACTGAAAAATTATTCATGAATGTCTTTCCTAAAGACCAACAAACACATTTATGTTTAAGTGAATACAATTTAAATGTATACATGAATCACTGGTATTTTAAATAACTATATATCTGATGCTTACGACTCAGCTTTGCAAAACAAACAAAAAAATGGTCCTCATGTGTCTGTCCGCCATACTTTGCTGGCACACAAATACCTACTTCTGGGCCATGAAGCCAGTGGGTTCTGCTTTATTTTTTAGAGTTTCCCTGCTGCTTACCCTGCCAATCAAACTGTCAGCAGGGACTGGGGTCTGCCTCGTTTCCCCAATCACATCACAGAGAAAATGATCAGCAAATACATGTTGAGTCAATAAAATCAACATCAGTGGATGTTGTCTTGTTATATTCTTACAGGAAACTAATTTCAGTTAATACACTACATTTATTGTTTCTGTCTCATACCTTACGTTGATGAGTTTGCACCTTCTCTTATCCCTTAAGTTTTTGTAGGAAGTTTCCTTAAGACCTTTTATGACACTAAGAGGGGCTCATGTGAATATTGAATTAAAAAAAAAGAAAAACTCATTCTAGGAAATAGTGTTGGCTGGGTTGTCTTTTTCCTTTGATTTCTCTTCTCCTGGGAACCAGAACCACAGTCCCTGACACCCAGCTCAGCCTCCTAGGAGAAAAGAAGCCTCCTTGCTACAGAGAGGGGGCACCCGGTGGCAAGCCACGGAGGACAGTGGGGAGTGACCCGGAACAGGAAATGCAACCGGATCCTCCTGGATGCCCTCCATGGTGGGTTGACAGAAACCAGGCCCATTCTCTCCTTGCCTTATCCCAGCCTCCTTCTGGTGGTTCTCACACCATATCCAGAACTCCCCGTGTTCCCCTCACCATGGCCACCCCCTGTGTTCAGTGATGTCTGTCTCTCCCTGCCCAGCAGCCTCTTACCCGGTCTTCCTGCTATTTAATCTACCCCTTCTAGCCCTGTGATCTTCACAGCTGCTGGAGTAGTCATCCTTGAAAAGGAAACCAGAGTAAACCCACACTACTTTATGCTGATCTAGAAAGTTCTACAGGACCTTGAACTCTTCATCGGGGGCTACTCTCTTCCTTGTTCACGAGGTGCCAGGATCTCTGGAGCAAACGCTGCCATCTCAGGACCTTTGCACTTGATGTTCCTTCTCCCTGGGAGTCTCTGTCCTCCAATCTCGATATGCTTGGCCCTTCTCATTGGAGATCCTGCTTTCATATTCTCTCCTCACAGGAGCCCTCTTTGATCATCTCTAAAATAATATCTCCACGTGCAACCACACCTTTCTTTTTCACTCCACTACACCTAAAAATGTCCTATTTGTCCATGGTGCCTGTCTGTCTCACCCATCAGCTCGTCTGCTCCCTGACGGCGGGACCTTGCCTGTCATCCCCCGGGGCTGAATGCCCAGCACAATGCTTGGCACAAAGAAGCTGCTGCATCAATCAATTCTCAGTCTACATAAGACAGGGACGTAGTGTGCAAAAGCTGTAATAAAAGCTAATGTATTTGCTACCAGTTCTAAGCCAACAGCCCTCTAACACAGGGATTATTATGCTCAGCTTGCAAATGAGGAAACCGAGCCTCAGAGCCTGGGGTATCCTGCTGGTATCCTCAAGCCTGGATGAGTACCTCACTTGCAAGTCCATGTATTTTTTTTTTTTTTTTGAGGTGGAAAGTTCTTTATTTTTCAGTGTTTTTTTTTTTTTTTTAGTGTGTTTTTGATGTGTAATAATTACAACCACCTTGGGGAACTGGTGTATGTATAGACATATCACATCTGAATCTTTCTTCCCCTTCCATCTCCCTCCAGCTCCAGATGCTTCTCCTGTCTCTAAGAGCCTACTTCCTTCTTTCCTATCATCTGTCTTATTTTGCTCTTTAAATTATTTCTATTTTGGGTTTCTCATGATATTTCACTTTCCATGCAAAGTCTGGGGGTTTAGCCATTTCTACCCATTGCCTTTGTTTGTTGATTTACTACTAACCAGTGAATTATCATGGCAAATTAAGCTCATTCTAGTCATTTACTCATTGATTCATTCAAGAAGTGTTTACTGAGCATATACAATGTCCCGTGTCTTGGCCAAGGCTCTACAGTAGAGATATCTTAGCCTGTGTCACTTCCATAGTCTTCCTTTTGCTATGCAAAGAGTGGCTTCAGAATACAGAGGGACATTGGAGGAAATTCTTGGCATAAAACAGAAATTGTTGAGCGCCTTCTATCTTGCAGGCATGAACGGGGCCCTTTGTCTGCACAATCTCACTGCTCCTCACCTGGAGCATGGTCAGGCAGCCTGTGTTTATGTCAATACACCAGCGATGCCAGTGTTGAGGCATGGCAGTTACGTGACTTGCCAGAGGTGGTAAGTGATAGAGCTAATGTCTCTTTCCAGAGTATTCTGCTCTTTCCACAGCACACATCCACACTTACGTGCAGTAGGAGTCTCTCCGTAAACACAAGTGTGTAGGAATGACTAAGTCAAGTACCTAGCAAACCCAATTTATAATCCAGCAAGCCACCTGCTTTTAGCTTGTTCCACATATTAGTAACTCCTAGCTGTAAAAAATGACTATTCTCGATTTTGGAAATCGGTTTTACTATCTGATGGAGCAATATTCTTTTTGCTAATGGCTTTGGGAAAAAAATATAACATTAGCTGTCAATTTAAATTGTAGTGCTTACTTAATTTGCTTGAATTAATCACATACTTTCACTTTCTGGGAGTAGAAAGTTACCAACATTCAGTGGTCTACCATCAATAGTTTTTGATATCCCCAAACAAACTGCATATCAGGCACTGGTCACTTCCCTTTGTGTGTAGTCCTGCACAGGCGGGCGTCACTTAACAATGGGGAAACCTTCGAAACATGCATCATCTATCATTGGGTCCTCGTGTAGACATCACAGAGTCAGCTTGCAGAAACCTGGAAGGTGTGGTTCCAATCATGAGTGTCTGAAGCTGCTTGACATAACACGGCAGACTGCTTTGCAGTAAACTTTTTTTTTTTTTGTAAGTAGACAGAGTACACACTAAAATAATTATAAAGACTCATGTAGAAAACACATAAACCGGTGACCCAGTCATTTCCTATCAGTGCTAAGTATTATGTATGCACATAGTTATGTGTGCTACACTTTTATATGATGGGCAGTGCAGTAGGTTTTGTAACACATGAGGAAGGAGTTCACAGCACTGTGGCTTTACCATGGCTGGGATGTCACTAGGGGGTAGGCACTTTCCAACTCTATCATTGTCTTAGGGGACCAGCATCATATATGTGACCTGTTGAAGATATGTTGTTATATCAAACATGACTGCATTTGGTTCCAGCACAACTTTTTAAAGTATACACACGGTTGTTACCCACATTTCACAGAGCAAGAGAATTTAAGAGGAATTAAGGACCAGCTCCGTGTTGCACAATGTGGAGTCGTGGTACAGGCAGGATGTCTGCCCGGCTTCGCACTCCCACACCACACCCACTCTTTACTGCTCTGCCGCAGGCCTCCTGGGAAACAGAGAGTTGGAAAAAACATAACCATGATGGGGGAAAAGGAACTCAGGAAATCTTCACGCCTCCTCGTCATTTCTCACAAATCCCTATCAAACTGAATCCAGCAATAAGAAATAATCTTTCCCCAGGGTCTGACCCCCAAATGCTTTGAGAATGAATTCTTTGCTTCCCTCACCACAAAATTATTCAAGAGCTCGCAAAGCAATTGCTGGCCTCTAGAACCCTATCCCAGAACTGGCCAAGGCCTGATGGATGACCCGATATTATTACCAAGTGGTTCTTCCCATTTGGGAATCAGGCAAGAGCATCTTCTACCAGACAGGTCCTGTGGAAATGATAAAATTAGCCAAATTTCAAAGCTTTTTTTTTTTTAATCTCCAGCAGAAAATTGGGCACATATGTGCATGAAGACCACAGGGACTATGGGAGAACATCAAGTTGATTCATCAAATTAGCTCAAACATAATTGTCCTGCATGACTGGCTATTGAACTCAGCAGCTATAAACCTGTCAAAAAGCCATCCACTGTAATGTTAAATAGAGACACAAAGTACTTTTGTTCAGAATCTCACATTTGTTAGACTTTAGCCTGCTAAGGATGCTTTGTTTCCTCTTAGAGGATTTTGTAGTAAGATGCACAGCATGAAGAGTTTGAAGCAAATAAAAAGTCACACCAGTGGCTAGAAATACCAGTTTATATATATCAGTTTATATATATATATATATCAGACCTATACTTTTTTCTTTGAAAGACTAATAAAGATGTTAAAGTTATAGGTTATTCCTTTTTCTTTCTTTTTTATTTATTTATTTATTTTTTTGTGGGTACCGGGGGTCGACCTCAGGACCTCGCGCGCCAGCAGGCGCCTGTGCCGCTGAGTGATATCACCGGCCCCTTTTTCGTATGTGGGATCCGGGAGTCGAACTCGGGCCCTCGCGCTTGCCAGGCAGGCGCTTATGCCGCTGAGTCATCTCACCGGCCCTTCCTTCTTTTTTAAAATTAATCATGCTGGACATGGATTATTTGACTTCTGCAATGGAAACTATTCCAGAAATGAAGACAATACACACACCATTCACATCTTTTGCTTCTTTTGAGTAACATGCTGTCTTGTCCATTCTCCCATGCAGTGCTGCAGAACACAAAAGCTAAAAATTAGATTTCTTTGCAGAGAAAAAATCGTACGATGCCAGGGTAGGACTTAGGTCCATGACCATCTTGCGTCTGTGGAGAGCAGGACTTTGCATCACCTCACTTGTGATCTCAGCTCTCCACGCACTGCTCGCCCCTGACATCAGCGATGAGTGGCTTCTGTGTGCCTTGCTCTGTGCTGTGGCCTGGGTCTCCAGGCCTGGGGATCAGATGCTGTGTATCTTACTCTGCAAACCCAAACGGCTCCAGTGCGCTCGCTGTGCCCCAGTCCGCATCTGAAATTCTTCAACTGTCGCATCTCATGTGTCTTCTTTTGGTGACTACTTGTCTAGTTCCTAATTTTTATGCCATTTTGGAATAATTTTTCTCCTTTTTGTTATTGACAAAGATGGAGGAGGCTTCTTTAATTTGGGGGTGACTGACAAGGCTGAATGTTGTTAACTCAAATGTTTTGATTAACATCAGAGGTTCCCTCCAGGCCTGAGACGTGACAGGCTGCGATGGCACCTTCAGAGTGGTGAATACTAAGGAAGGAAGCAAGCATGCTGTGTGTTATTTCATAAATTATCCCTCCCAGAGCAAAGTAGAGAAGTCTTAAAGTGGGCAAAATCTACGGCAATTCCACCTCCAGAATTCTAGGCCAAGGAGATAAAAAGACAAATGTGCAGATATATAAGGATGTTCATCTCAGTGTTGTTTAGGAAGAAGTTAAAACAACAAATCAAAACATGTCCAAGTAAGTAAATTAAGTAAATATGTTATACCCATACCATACAATGACATATTTGTAGTCAGTAAAGTTTTAGACCTACATCTTTATTTATTGGTTAGAAAAGATATTCATAAATATGAAGAGTAAAATAGAAGTCTCAGTTGTTTTTTACTATGGTTCCTGCGATGTATAATACATCACATTATACATGTCTGTGTGGAAAAAACAGTTGTGAAAGGCCGCAGTCCAAATATGAACAACAGCGATATCTGTGGGCGATTTTTAATTTCTTTTTTATACTTCACAGTGTATTCGTATTCCTTTTATAGCCAGAAGAAATGGGTATTTTTATTTTAGAAAAGCAATGCCTGCTGGCTTGAGAAACTCCCTATACTCTAACCCTTCTAAAATAGCTCCATCTGTATTGGATGAGTGCAGCTGATTGTAAAGGACCACCCAAAAGAAGAATCGACTGGAAGCCCAGCAACAGAGGGGCCACACAGTCACACAAAACCTTTGCTTGATTCTTGCTGACCACCGATGCATCCGATCTGTGATCTGGATGACAAGGTTAGAATTTTCCCTTTGAAAATGAAACTGTTAGAGAAAACCCAGGCTGATTATTTTGTAAGTCAATGCTCTGCTTCTCGGGAAAGCAGAAAGCTTAAGAATGGCACCATCTAAAGATTTCCCAAGTGTACATCTTCATTGAAAAGCAACTCTGAGGTGGTTTAGCATGGTAGTTAAGAACAGAAGCATCAAGGCCGATGGGCTGGGCTCACATCTAAGCTGTACTACTCACTGATGGTGCAACTTGTAGCAAACCACTTTTCTTTCTATGTCCCACTGAGAAGATGGGGCTGATATTAACAAGAGCATTTCCCTGCATGCCAAGCACGTGCATCATGAGATTTTAGTGAGCTACAACTGGTAACTGAATAGAGTAGCTGCTTCACAAATGTTAGAACAATTGATGGAAGGGCCCAGAGTAGAGGTCAGAAGCGAGCAGCTTACAGAAAGGGGTGAACCATGGACATATTTTATTTGGCATACACAGTAGTTATTTTAATATCATAAGTTACTTTCCAACATTTAAAAGTTGGGAGATGTCACACAAATTTCAAATTCTGAAAATTTCCTAAGAAACGGTAAACCTCCTCTAGCTTTGATGAGGAGGTACTGTCCTACCCCACATCTGAATTTTGTTTTTGTTTTCGTTTCTGCCACGCTTCTTTCTAAAATTCACCCACATGATTCGCATAGCTGTGGTCTGTGCATCTCGATGCCTGTACAGTGATCGATTACATGGATAAATCACAGCCTATTTTTACATTCTCTTCTAATGAAGTTTTTGGCTAATACAAATAATATTGCTATAAATATTTTGTAGGTGATCAGTGAGTCAAACAATATGTTGTTTGGGGATATAAACCCACTTGATTAAACTGCAAAGAAAAGCAAGCTAATGATAAACACCCAATTTAGGCAAGTGGCTAGTGTATGTAGTGGGTTGCGTGTTATTTATTGATGGGGTCACCCAGGGAGCTTTATTCATATTTGTAATATTTGGTTTGGTTGAGTGGTCACTTTATTAGTATGCTTTAAAATTGACGAACATATTTTATATACTTCCTTTTGTAATTAGAAATTTTTTGAATGAACTAAATAATGAGAGATCTTTCAACATATTCTCATTGCCGTACCTGTTAGAAAAGTCAGGGTCTGTTCCATGCATCAAAGTCCCTGCTGTCACCTCATCGTGGTATCACACCTGTTCGCTTATTCATTTGTGTGACTTACATGTGCCTTTTAAGCATTGTGAGTTAAAGATCCCAGCTGCTGAAGATGGTGTAATCTTCTCCAAAGTCCCTTCAGGAACAGGAAATGTGTGAAGAAGTTATTCCCATCTCTAGCACTTCTCATAAAAAAATTGCTAGGAAACCTACAGTGCCCCTCCTCCCTTTGTATGTCCAAGACCTAAGGCACCACTTGTGCCAAAAATATGACATTGAGTGAAACAAAGGAAAACAAACCAAGGAAAACAAGTTCATCTTTCACCTCCAGCATAGAAGTCATAATTTCCAGAACAATGAAATATTTCCTCCACGAACAGCAGCAGTGAGTCATCAAGCATCACTAAGGTGTGAGGCAAGAAAACAACCCAAGGTGCCTGCATAGGACACTGCTGCTCCTGTCACTCTTAACTGAAACTGGGAGCTGCTTTAAAGATAGCCCCAGGTAGGGCCGGTGAGGTAGCTCAGTGGCATAAGCGCCTGCCTGGCAAGTGCGAGGTCCTGAGTTCGACTCCCGATACCCACATACGAGAAAAGGGGCGGTGATATCGCTTAGCGGCACAGGTGCCTGCTGGCATGTGAGGTCCTGAGTTTGACCTCCGGTACCCACAAAAAAAAAAAAAAAAAAGACAGCTCCAGGTGGCATGAACTTCCTGTAGGAATACATTCTGAGGATGGACCTACTTTCTTAGCACTGCTTGGGAAATCCACCCAGATGAAGGAAGACGTGGCAAGAACCTCAAAGAGCTGGGCTTTCCTGGGTCTGATCGTTTCACTATTCTGTACTTATCCTTGTCTGTGTGGGACTGAGTGCCCCAAGTCTGTTTTTGTCCACCAATATCTACTTCCAAAGCTTCAGGCTCAGGGCTCAGGATGTCCAGTATTCAAGCTTTAGGGCTCAGTATGTCTAGTATTTCTAGTATGTCCCTAGAGACAATTTTTTCTCAACTACTAAGATTAGATAAAGTACCATAACACACACATGTAATAGCAACATACATCTGTATGTACCTCTGAATGTATTGGATATAGCCATTTTGTTTCGTATGTATATGTGCAGTCATTTCTTTTTGTCTGTGAGGGATTGGGCCCAGGATACACAAAGCATACCGAAACCCATGGATGCTCTAATTCCTTATGCAAAATGGCATAGTATTTGCATGCAACCTATGCACATCCTCCTGTATACTTTAAATCATCTCTAGATTATCTATAGTACATATTGCAATGTAAATATTATGTAGATCATGGTACACTGTGTTGTTTAGAGAATAATGACAAGGATTAAAGTCTGTACATGTTCAGTACAGATGCAATTATTTTTCAAACATTTTGGACCCCTAGTTGATTGGATCCATGGATATCATCTTTGTCTCAGTGCTGGGACAAAATACTCAACACCCACAACACAAAGGAGGAGAGGTTCATGGCTTTTAGAGGTTTCAGTCCATAGTTGGAGGCTCCAAGGTAGAGATGGCATGGCAAAGGGGCATGGCAGAGGAGGACAATGGCTCACATCATGACAGCCAGAAGCAGAGAGTGTGGGGAGGAGCTAAGGAGGGAGGTACAGCCTTCAGGTCATGTCTGCAGTGGCTGTCCTCTTCTGCCTCTTCTGACCAGGCTGACCTCTCAGGAGCAGTTCCTCTATGGATTCATTAGTAGGTTAGCCCATTGGTGGGTATAGTGCCTCCATGATCCAATCACCACCTGTTATGGTTTGTGTCTGGATGTCCCCCCAAAGCCTCATGCATTCATGGGGGGTGGGCTTTTTGGAGGTGGCTGAATCTAGAGTTTGTGATTGGTTCATTGTGTAATGCTGGGATTGGGGGGTCTGAGTGCTACACCCGCTCTAGGGCAGGTAGCCTGCGTACACTATAAGGGAGGAAAAGAGGCTCGCTCCTCCCTTTTGCTTTTGTTGCTTTTGCTCTCTTCTGCTGCCATGAACTGTTGCCCCTCTGCCATGTGTCACCCTGCCTTGGAGCCAGCTGAGTAAGGACTGAAACCTCCACAAACAGTGAGCTAAATAAACCTTTCCTCCCTTAACTCTAGGTGTTGGGTATTTCGTCTGAGCAACAAGAAAAGTAACTAAGACACCCCCAAGCCTCATCTCTGAGCACAAGAGTATTTGGGGGGGGGGACATTCTAGGTCTAAACCATAACAGACGCCGACTTACGGATACAGAGTGCTACCATATACAGGTGTATGGATATGGATATGCGTGTGTGAGGACACGTGAATAAACACATGCATCTATTTTAAAATAGGTATGGACATCCATAAACACACTCTTTGGATCTGTAATTCTATGTTTCCAAAGTTTACTAAGGCAATAGTCATAGATATGTTCAAATATTTTGCCCATAATTTTTTTTGTATTAGAATATCATTGTGAAAGCAAAAAAGTTGGAGACAATCTAAATATCAGGTGACAAAAACTTGACAATGAATTAGAGTACACTATTCAATGAAAGGTAGTTTGTTATTGAAAATGAGGTTCTACAACACTATTTAAAAATATGAAAACATCTTGAACATGTGCCATTAATGCAAAAATGATATTACAAAATAGTACATATTTAAGTACAGTAATATTTTAGTTAAAAATGGCATACAGTGTACAGTAAGGAGAAATAGTGAAGTGCTAATGGCATATTATAAGTGGGTATGATAATTTTTTCTTTCTTGGGGGAGCATTCTCAGTATGCTACAACAAACATGCCCCATTTTCTGACATAAGCATAATAGAAGATTTTTAGTTTGCCATTTAAAAAAATTATTTTAAGGAATTTTATCAGATGCCTAGATATTTGGATTTCTGCAGGAATCTTAGGGCTATTCATGTTCAGCAAGAGGCAGCGGGCAGTGGAAAGGTCAGTACAATGGAGAAGCCTTTGCTTTCTGGGTCTCAAACAGGCTCAAGTTACGGGCATACTCAGAGCCCCTGTCTCTGACTTTCAGCATGTGTGTGTGTCTGTTGAACAGGAAGCTTTGGTTTCACTAACTCAGGGCCAGGAGTAATTTCCTGCTTACAGAGAAAGAAAGTGACAAAGAGCATCTGCAGGACACATGGGACCCTTATCAGCAGGCTGCCGCCACGGCGCAGCCTCCTGCATCTGCATGGCGTCTGAGGTGTAACTTTCTTGGGGTCACTCTGAGAGGGAGTGATGCATGTGTCTAAGGGACAGGGTACAGGGATGTCCAGTGGCAGCTGAGAGCCTCAAACACAGGGTCATCCTTAAGTAGAGGAGAATGGAAAGGTCACATGGCATTTTATTTCGTTTCCCTCCTGGGGATCACACCAGTGATCCAAAAAGCAGTTCAGTTTGATAGAGGAGAAGTATATCGGAACTTGAATGTATACATATGTGTACTTTATCTTGTATGTAAGAAATGGTGATTTTTTCTCTTAAAAAAAAAAAAAAGTAGGTTGACCAGTTGCCCTGCCTCATTCTAGCTGTTACAGTGTTGGCTGCAGGTATGGGGTGAGGTGTTCACAGAGGTACCAGGGTGACCGGCCCTGAGCACTCCCCTCACATTTCAGCATGGTGCCGGGTGGCACATATTAGGTACGTCTGTGCAGGGGGTTAGAGGGACGCTAGTATCTGGGTTTAATGGTAGCCATTTCGATACAGGCCATTTCACATGACATCTCAATGAGGACAGCCATTTAAACCAAGTAACAACAACAACAACGACGACGACAACAACAATAATCATTTGCAACCCAATATTTGAATCCATCTACCGGGAAGTAATAAACCAAGGTCTTCAAAATTATGAGCTATGTGCAGGTAGTTTGATTTCATTATAAAAACTTTCAGAAATGAATGCCAGATTTTTCTATTTATATTATAAGAAAATAATGTAAAACTTTACATATAGCTATTATATATGTATACTACATATATAATTATATGTAATATAATATACCACATATATAATATATATACATATATATGTATACTACATATATAATACATTCATATACAATAGATAATGTTAATATATATTACTTATCACTAGTCTATTTTGTGCATAGTTTAACAAAGCATATTTTTACAGCGCAGCAACACATGCATATAACATACAAAGGCCTAACACACCTATTCCAGGTCACATCCTACAAGTTCACTGGCTTAACATCCTTCTCCTAGCAGGCCATGAACTCTTTGAGGTGAAGGACCGATTGCCGCATTGTGTGTCTCCTGCTGTTACACAGCAGAGAATAAAAGTCTATCCAATGAAGGAAACATTGTGTCTCTTGAAACACAAATCAGAAAAGACCAGATTAAAAGCAGAGCATATGATTTGGCTTCTCCTAAAACCCCGATGTGTTGGCCTGACCCACTAACAATCATCCCTGTACATCATCTAGAAGTTTTAAGTAAGATAATTATTAATTACATATTTTGGGAAAATATCAGACCATTCACTGTGGTTATAACTACATCCTAACACCCTTTTTTGGACTCAAAAAACAAGAGAGTGGAACAAATGCTGTCTTTCTTTTCCACCCACACTACTTCAGGAAGAAAAAAAAAAAAAATTCCCCCCAAACAAACGGCCTCTCCTTTATGGCAATTTGTAGCCTGGAGCCAGTTTTTAGAGTTGAGTAATAAATCCCAGAAAAACAGTGACTACAATGGAAAGGCTGACAGACATTTAACACTAATGGGGCAAACAGAGAGTCCACAGGAAAACGCTGGAGTCAGATTCCCTGCACTGAATGCTTACAGATTGCTCACCAACGTGCTATATCTCACTGGACAATTTGCCTGCTCAGAAGCAGCAGAAAATTTCCAAACTACTCACAAATCCAGAGAGAAGAAATTTCCTTGATATTCCTGTTTCCTCCAGGTTTGATTATCACTAAATATTCACTGCAACTGTTGTTGTTTTAACTATAAAGAATGAAAATGACATTTGAACCATGACAACTTGATAACTAGTTTTAAAAAGCACGATTTAAATTATAATATGGCAACTAAAACTTCAACGAGGAAGGCTTCAGATATTAATGCCACTCTCCTATCTCCCAATGCTTAAAACCTCCGCTTTTTGAAACATAACATACTATTGTGTGAAGGCTAATGATGTAAATTACAAGACTCGTTTGATTAATATTGAAAATACCGAAGGGAGACATATATCTGAGCTCTTAAGTTTATGTTGAAGTCTTAATGTTTAAAAAATTCAGGGGAATAATACTTGGATAAAATTCTGCTTCTGTCGGTAGGTTCTGTTATTCCCCATAGGGATAAAGGAACTAGAGATGATTTCTCCAACTATGGGATAGGGAATCTTGAAAGACTTGAAAGACACCAAACCTCCGTGTCTCATGCTGGGTATCCAAAGGATCTTGTATCTTAATATAAAATACCAGAAGTATCACACCCACCAAGCAATTCTTCAGTTAGCAAGCGTGTTTTATAATTTCAACAAAGTTTCCTGCCTGGGATTTGAAAAGTATGGAGCA
Organism: Erethizon dorsatum; assembly: GCA_028451465.1. Lineage (NCBI taxonomy): Eukaryota > Metazoa > Chordata > Mammalia > Rodentia > Erethizontidae > Erethizon > Erethizon dorsatum. The sequence continues at coordinate 21,203,962 of CM051840.1, read as the reverse complement.
GAGAGTGTTTTAGGATGGGGAAAACACATTCCCAGGTAATAAGAATTCACTTTGGGATGAAATCAAGAATAGCTGCAGGGTGGTCAGAAGAAAACAGAGGTACCTTTTTCAATAGAGTTCTGAAAACCCAGTTTAGACAAAATAAGAAGCAAAACACATAATGCACCTTCATGGTAATAAAACCATTGGACCTATTCATGTAATTATTCCACACAAATATTGAGGACGTAGCTGAGCAAAGATGACATTTTATCATCTCAATCGATCCTTTAGGCTCACACAAAGCAACTTGCTTTATTCCAACACGTATATTCCATGAATAGCAGTATTCCTGTTAGGTGTGTGTATAATTAAGCATCTATACAAATAAATACACAATTATGCAATGCCAACCTGGGTGCCTATATGTGAAACAAGTCAATGTACTTGGCATTTTTATGGGCATCTATGGATTTGGAGGTAAATTTGCATTGTAAGTATTCCAAAGGAGGACGAGGCTAGGGAAAATGATGCAGACATATTTTTAAAAGATGCTTCCAGCTCACAAGGACTCAATTTTGAAGCCCACTCAAGCATTCTGCATGTACAAGCAATTTCTCTGGGTATAATTTAAGGACAGCTTAAAACTTTGGCCTAATTTGATCAGATATTGATAGATGGTCCAGTAAAAGAGGTATGGGGAGCAGCTACTTTACTGCACGTCGACTCTGTAAATTTGAAGAGACACTGTCAACCTGCTGAGGGCTGAAATTTACTTCCTAAAAGACAGATAAATCGCATGGCTAGTGCTGAAGACCTGTGTTAAATACACATACTCATGTACCTTATGTACGGTCCTCCATGGTAAATTTCTCATAAAGTCTAGTTCTAGAAAATAGTTTGTCTTTCCTGATGAATGTGTCTGCTTTTGTGTTAAAGAATAAGGGCTCTGTGACTCATTCTGTTTCTCTTTTTGCCTTTGCTGCCAGGAACCTCCAACCATTTTGTACTTAGTTGTAATAGTTCTTCTTACCTTAGTTTTTCTGGTATAATTGCCCCTTCTGCCCCTGATCTGCACCTTCATCATAAGCCTTCTATTTTCTGCCAAGCTTACTTCCATGGTTTTATTTTATTTCTGTCTTTTATTGAAAGTCATGTAAAATTCTTTTGGGGGAGAAAAAAGAAAAATAATCTATGACTATACTCAAGCTTCCTTCAAGTAAGTGTCAGTAAAACTTTGTTTCTATTACTTGCCTGAAATGTATCAAAAGAAATTTACACTTATACCGAACATTGATGGAAGCTTGGGAACTAACATACAAATCCAGTGTCCTCTGTTGTCATCTAGCTTCTAGTTGAGAGGACACAGTCAGCTTAACCTGGCATTAAAAATAGGACAAGTAACTGGGCATGTGGCACATGTCTTTAGTTCCACCACTCTTGGAGGCTGAAGCAGGAAGATTACAAGTTTGAGCTCATCCCAAGTACCGTAGTGAGACCTTGTCGCAAACTCAACTTAGCTCAACTCAACTCAACTCAAATAAAATAAAATAAAATATAAAGTAAAAAAGGCTGGCAATGTAGCTCAGTGTGAAGGCCCTGGGTTCAACCCCCAGTACAAAAACAAAAACAAAAACGGAGGGACAAGTCTCCACCGAAATTTGCCTGGGTTACTAATGACTTCTTGCTGACATTGGTAAAGGCCTGCCTCCCTTAAACTTTGTGGAGTATTTACATAATGGAAAGGGAAATGCATATTTCTCATAAGAAGTTATTATTAAAAGAAACGCTCTCTGCCCCATCGTGAGAGGGGAAAGTTTGGTTCTAACTATACCAACCTGGGGTTGTTAAGAGGAACAGGGAGGAAGAAAGATGGTGAAACCCAACGAGATTGCGAGTCGGCTGCCATAACTTCCATCTAAGCCATTGGTTCTCACGCTGGTGCGCCTCGGCACCCCCGCAGGCCGGTTAAGAAGGAGCTCCGCTGCAGAGTGGGGTCCCAGGGGTGCTGTTGCTTAGATTTCTGCACCCCTCCCCCAGAAAGATGTGATCTGGCTTGGTGATTGTTTGAAAACGCTTTTTTCCTCCGTTAGTCTGAGTGCTGCCCCCCAGCACTAGGGGCGCGGAGGAGGCGAGGGATATAAATGTCCCCTAGGCAGCCCTGGCTACCCCCAGCTTTTGTATGAGTCGCAGCAGCAGCAAGGCCGAGGCTGAGTGCTCTGTGAGCGTTATTTCACTGAATCCCTAGAGTATTCCCATGAGGTAGGGACTAACAGCATCCTCCTGTAACAGAAGAGGAAACTGAGGCATTGTGAGCTATTTCTTGCCTGAAATCTAGTCTGCCCAGTGCTGGAGTTCAGGTCTGTTTCTAGAGCTCACGATCTTAACTGCTACACTGTGGCGATTTCTCTGGAGGCAGAAGCAGGGACGCAGCAACCTCTGTCCTATGATTCTTCATCCGGAAACGCAGCCTCACAGTGCAAACTCGAGGCTGCCTCTGATCTTTGGACTTCGGTCACTCAGACTTCAGGGCGGGTGTGCACCCCACTTAGCCACACTGAGTCCTAGCAGTTCTCCTAGGAAGCGAGGGGTGACCCAACCAGTGGCCTAGGGAGGCAAGTGGCAGTGTGTCTAATTGAACTGTGACCAGGATTTTAAGAGCCAGGACCTCTTCATGGAGCCAGCAGTCGTTACTGGGGCTAGTGGCTGCTGATCTTTCCACGAGCAACCGGAATCAAGGTGGTATTTCCTGAAGGCCACATCCCGGTTGTAGTTGAGCTGGGGAATTCATGGCTATCTAAGGAACACAGACGTGGACCACCCCTTGTCTTCAAGGATGCTGTGAACTATCCTAAGAAAAGTGACATATAAAACTAAGAAAAAAAAATGGGAAGTTAAGGAAAGGAGACTTCTTGTATGAAAAATTAAAATGGGACAGCAAAAGCTGTATTAATAATAACAACAGGGATGATGATCGTGATAGAAAGAGTGAAATCAACCACCAGTGAGCCTTTCTTATTTATTTATTTACTTATTTTCTTTTTATTTTTTAATAGTACATGTTTGCAATCAAAATTACTACACTTATTATAAAGAGTTTGCATATGTACAGAGGACATCTCAATTCTTTTTTTTTTTCGTCTCCCTCTCAAATACCTCTCTCCAATGCTTATTTTCCTTCCCTTTTGCAAAAGCTCTGTTTCCATTTTTATCTTCCGTTCTCTTCTTTTTTAATCCCTTTTTCCTTCTTTCCCTCTCCCTTCCTACATCTCTCATTCCCCTTCCCACTTGAAAAAGATTTCCTCACTTCCTATTATCTTGTATTTTATTACAGTCATCATATTACAGTGATATACGCACACCCATGTCTGTAGCAGCATGATTTACAATAGCTAAATCTTGGAATCAGCCCATATGCCCTTCAACAGATGAATGGATAAGGGAAATGTGATATTTATACACAGTGGAGTACTCCTCTGCCCTAAAGAAGGGTAAACTTGAAGTATTTGTAGAGAAATGGATGCACCTTGAGAACATAATGTTAAGTGAAATAAATCAGACACACAAGTTTAAATATCACATGATTTCTCTCATATGAGAAATCCAAAATATAAGTTAAAAGACTTTATTGAAGGGAAGGGTACTGTGCTAATGCTTTGTGGACTCCTAGATTTATTTTCTCCTTCAGAAAATCCTATGAATAGGTTCAAATAGTGTCCTTGTGTCACAAGAAGAATGGAGGCTCAAAGGAAGCGAGTCTACAGGGCTGTGATCATTAAATGGTGGAGTATGTGAAGGGAGAGTTCTATGGGTTACATGATGTGAGCTCATCATACGGGGAGCAAGCTCACAGGCATTGCCTCTGGACATTTAATAACAAGACTGTTCCTACCCACTAATATCGCTCCCATTCCTCAGAAGGAACTTGTATCTTGTCCCCTTTCCTCAGCCACGGAACCCCGCAAGTTTGAGTCTTGACTTGGCTGCCATATTGAAGGTGATTAAACCCAAGCGGGAAGAGCTCTAGCCAATTGTCCCCATATGGGACAGCATCTACAGTGGCGTCACACCAAGTTCTTAACAAGGACTTCAAGCCAGATTTGGATATGAAATATGTAAAGTTTCCTTTAAAAGAGAAAAGGCAACAAACACATTTATCTTAAACACCATGTGAGCTGACTGAAACAGATCTGTGCATATCATTTGAAGAGCAAGCATGCATGGCTTCCGACCTCTAACCCATGTGCCAAGAGCCCTGAAAAAGTAGGGCAAATTGTGCCCTTAATTCACAAGAATAGAGAACTGGCCCTTTCCCGCCTTTTCCTCCCAGTGTTTAGATTTGTAGAAAGAAAGTCTGGCAGGAGAAAAGCACTTTAAATAAGGAATCAAATATTGAACAAACGAGAGAAAAGAATAAATCTGTTTGAAAACAGTCTCCCAGCACTAATGACGAGGGTCTAAAAATAATCGGAACATTTTTAAATTGGAGGAATAGCCAGAAAAATAAATTGAAAGATAAATTGGGGAAGACGTTTTTAACAGGGTGAAACAAAATAAGATCTCAGTATAGATTTGAGAACCTGAGAGGTGCATCCCGAATTAAGCCTTTTTGTTATCTTTATGGCATGCGAAATGAAACCAGAAAAGGAGGCTGGAGTACGTAGCGCAACCATGAAAGCACGCATAAAGGGAGCGCTGCAAAAGGGAAGCTATGTTAAAGTTCGACGTGACTTCTAGGTAACCTGATTTAAAGGCCTGGGTAGGCTGTGAAGGGACAAAGTCATCTCTTTCAAGGTGACATGGATATTAATGGTAGCTCTAAGATGCTTAAGGTTCTCAGAGGCAGGCTCGTGTTTCTTGGTATCTGCTTGGAGTGACGATTTGCTGGCCATCCTCCAGCGTCCTTCCTACTATTCTCTGCATCGGCCCCTGGTTTCCATGAGAAACTGCAGGACAATAGGAACCCAGGCCAGACTTCTAGGACCAGCTGTGGAATGGGTGGCCTCAGATAAGCCAATCAGCCCATTTCCTGCCCCTGAAGACTGAGACTGGTTTGGGAAATTGGCGTAGGATGTAAGTGGCAAAGTTCTTGCGATTATTCATGAAATTATTGGGAAAGACAGGAAAAAGACATGATGTCTTTCTTGTTGAATGTGAATGAAGAAGTTTATAGTCTAGGGTCTTCTAGCCACCATCTGGAGCCCACAAAGTCAGCTTAGGAGATAAACAGAAGTTTCCTGGTGACAGTGTTCAAATGCCAGATCAAGCCTTCCTTGCAGTATGAACCACCTTCAAGCTTTTCAGTTACACGAGTGAATAAACCCCCTCTAAGAGAATGTGAACATGGTATTTCACTTGTTATTTGCAGCTGGCTCCTATTCACGCAGTGCTTGCCTCTTTGGATTACAGAGTTTCCAAAATTAAGGTCCGTAATTTTATTTTCAAAAAATCCACTTTGGCCAGAAACTGGGCATATCAAGATCAATAGAACCAAATTTGTAAAATATCAAGATTAATAAAAGTCCGTATGGGGTACATAGTCTAACAGGGGGCAATAGATGTGTTAGGTAACTACTCTAGGATACGATTGGTTCTAAACTATACAAGTTGCTACTGAGGAACAGGAGAGAAGGTTCTTAATGATTGGGGTAGAGATGGGATGAAAGGAAGGCCATAAAAACTTCCCATATCAGATTACTGGTTTTAGTAACTATGACGCATTATATGAAAAGATTCAGCATTTTCAAACCTCCATGGATTGCTGATGACTTTCACATTTCCCCCCAAATCTATGTACCACTCTTATTTTGTTTACTTAACTTTAAAAGTTGACTATTTTGAAACTTAAATATTTAGTAATGCCTCAACTTAAGCGATAATATTATCAGATCATGATTTTGCCATGTCAGATATCTTTTTCAAATATACTTTATAAGGAATATGTGATTATTGAAGACAGAAATGTTGGTCCATATTCTACCTGAAATTATGCTGGGAGCCACCAGTGTTGCCTGTACTCCACTGTGATAGATGCTTGCTATGGTTTTACTGTGTCCCTCAAAAGCTAACACATTGGAGATTTAATCCTCAAAGTCATATTAATGGCATTTAGTGGTGAGGCCTTTGGGAGGTCATTAGGGTTAGAAGAGGTCATGGGGGTGGGGCCCCCAGGGTGGCATTAGTGGCTTTAAAAGAAGAGGAAAAAAGACTCCAGCTAGTACACTTGTTCTGTCTCACCATGCGATGCCTCCACCATGCTATGATGCAATGTAGGGGCCACACCAGAGCCAGGCAGATGTTGATATGTTCTTGGACTTTCCATCCTCTAGAACTGCAGAAACAAGTCTCTATTCTTTATAAATTACCTGGATTTGGATATTCTGTTATAGCTACAGAAAATGGACTAAGAAAACCCTGCAGAGAAAGAGTAAGGAGATTTATTTCAGTGTGACAAGTGGATTGCATGATTAATCATGGGCTGCAGAGTTAAGCAAACTAGAGTTCAAACCAGCTCGGTGGTGTGCTAGGTATGACACTGGGCAAGTAACTAAATCCTCTGTGGCTCATTTCAGAAGTGGTGTTTCCAATACTCTTTGTACCACAGAGCTGTTGTGAAAATTCCATGAGATCATGCACGTAACACGATCAGCACTGCCCGCGGCACACAGTCAGACCTTGATGATGCTACCAACTACGGGGCAGGAAGATGAAGATGCCTCATGCTCTTTAACTGCACGGAGCAGCAGGCACAGGGGATAAGCTGAGGTGCTCACTGCCATTTCAGTTCACCTCCGCCCAGTCCAAGACAGAAGGCAACTTCCACTTGATAATGACAAGCAGAGCCTCTATCTCCAGCTCGTGGCTGATGGGTAGCCTGAGTTCTAAGCATATGTTGCATGAATTCACCGTGATTAGAGGGGGACATGAACCTGTGAAGTGACCGCCACCCTCATCTCTTCTTCGACACAGAGCAGGGGCTGCGCTAAGTCACTGTGATTAGGGCTCCTTCGTTACAGCAGCACGGCTTACCTGATACTGTCTGATACTGGCCTATAAGGTGATAAATGGCCCTTTCCACTTACTGTCTTATTTCCATTTCTTGATATCGGAGCCTTTCACAAAATCTTGGACACCATAAGGAGGGAAACTTCCTCTGGGCGGTCAGGAATGCTCCTGCTGGGGCAAGAGTGGGTCGCATGGTGGAAGGAGGCCTGTGCAGAGGGTGGTGGGAAGGCCAGGGCTCTGTTCATGCTAATTGCTTTAGTTCCACTAATCAATTAACATTTGGCTAATAATCCTTTTCAAATGAGTCATTCTCACCAATTAAAAGCTGATTTCTTGCTAACTGCACCAGCTTGCGGTGTCGCTACCTTGTGCTTCCAAAGAAGCCAGCCGAGCAGCGGCTGCTGTAATGCGGAGTGAGGGCAGCGCCAGGCTCTTCTAGACAGTGACAAAAGCAGGCGGGAGGGCTTGCGGGAGGGAGAGTCCTAGGCAGTGCAGCCTGAGTGATTGAATTGGAAAACGAGTCATTCCTCTGGATGAGCAAATGATTCTTCATCACGCAGCAGACTATTAAGCACACCTAGATAATAAACGCATGATTTTCGCAGTCATTCTCTGGGATCCTCATATTTTCCATTTTTAGAACTCCATGTTACTTTTAGAGGATTCGTCCATTATGATGATTTACATCACTGAGCAGAGACAATGATGCCCTTTAATGTCAGAGGCACAGCGTGATTATTCGTCATTCAATCAGGGTTTTTAGTATTTTATTCTAAATCCATTTCTCTCAAAAGCCTTTGCAAAAGCCTCGTCATCACGCAGAAGGGGGCTGTCCCTACCCCGAGTGCCCCGAACATGGGGACCGTGTGCAATTCACAGCATCCTCAAGAATAGAGGTGAGAGAAGCACCCTCACCCCAATCCTCACTCTCCCACCTTCCTGGCAGCACCAGCACGGGGAGCTAACAGTATTCTGTCACTAAATAATGTCTGATGGAATGGCTTGAACTCGGGCTCGGCCTATTCCCAAACAAGGAAGCCAAGGCCCTCATTGCCCACTCCCCTTCTGTGTTTGTAACCCAACACTATTTATCCAGGCCACTGACATTTGCTAAAGGAGTAGGGGCACCCTGTGGACCGTGAGAGCATTTGCAGGAACAAGACAGGAGAGGCCCCTGGGACCTCACGCATCCTAGCCCTGGGGCGCCTATCTGCAGTGGTGTAAACATCACTATCAGGTAGTTCTTTGCTGTGGGGGTCCAGGCAGTGGGAGGAACCAGAAAACAGCAAGAGCAGAGTGGGAGGATGGAGTGGGTCAGCTGTCTGAAAAGGGAAGGACAGAGCAGCCTCGGTGCAGTGTGGAGGAGGGAAGGAGGGAAGCGTGTAGATACTGCAGAGGTGCAGAAGGGCAGAGGGAGCCACTGTGGAGATTAGGCTGTAAGCGCCTGGAGGGAAGCTATTGCAAGTGAGCTTTGTTTGTTCGCTTGTTTTTGAGACTGTCTTGCTAATTGCCCAGATTAGCCTTGAACTCAACAATCCTCCTGCCTCAGCTTTCTGAGTGGCTGGGGTTACAGGCATGTGCCACCATGCTCAGCTGATCAATGGGAGTTTTAAACACAGGTGTGACATTACAAAATGTATCCATTCATTGCTCACAGCTGGACAGACAGCTCATTCTGTGCAAAGCAGTGTTCGGGGGAGTGCAGCTGGAGGGGAAGAGGGGAGCAGGATTTGGTAATATACAGAAACAGGGGCCGGTGAGATAGCTCAGCGGCATAAGCGCCTGCCTGGCAAGCGCGAGGTCCTGAATTCGACTCCCGGAACCCACATAAAGGAAAAAAAGGGCCGGTGATATTGCTCAGCGGCACAAGCGCTTGCTGGCAAGTGCGAGGTCCTGAGGTCGATTCCTGGTACCCACATAAAAAAAAAAAAAAAAGATACAAAAACAGTTAGGTCCCTGCGCCTCACCTTGAGGGGTTCCATGACTACCTGCTACTGGAAGACACTCATTTGTAGGCTAAAGAAGGTTATTGTGCTACTATAGAGTTAGGTGCAATGCGCGGGGCACATTTCCTGCAATGAGAGGAAGAAGGTTGAGGAGGTGAGGACATGGGAGGGTGAAATTAGAGGTGGGGCACAGTGCGACTCCTGGAAAACCCGTGAGCCAGAGGAGTCTGGGTGCCTCAGGCCACCGCTATGTCCCCAGATCCTAGCACAGTTCCTGGTTCATAATTAACGCTTAACAAGGGGGTGGCAAGTGCATAAATGTCTGTGCGTTCTCCACACACAGGATGCTCCTCTAACCACTTAGCCTGATGCTAGGGACTGACTGGTGCCCCGCCCCTTTCCATTCATGTGTTGAAGCTCTGACCCTCTATGCACTGGTCATGGCATTTAGGGTGGCGCTTTATTAGTCATGAGAGTGGCGCCCTCATGATGGGGAATGCATTTATAAGTAGAGGCACAGAAAAGTGTCTCCTCTCTTCCTCCCCCTCTTCCCTTCCCTCCTTCTCCCTTGCACCCTCCTTCTCTCGTGTGAGAACACGGCAAGAAAAAAGCCCCTCTGCAAGCCAGCAAAGAGCTCTCCCCAGAGATACAACCATGCTGAACCCTGACCTCGGCCTTTTCAGCCTCTGGAATGGTGAGCAGTAAGTGCCTGCAGTGTTAGCCACCAGTGTAGGGGTTTTGTTACCGCAGGCTGAGAGATGCATAGTACATGCTGCCTTACTCAGCACATTTTCAGAACATCCCCGCAAGGCGGGAAATCGAAGTCGTCTCCAGGGCAGCAGGGACTGTGGTCTTTTGTTTCACTCTTTTCTCCTCAGTGGATTCAACCCTGCCTGGCACATAGTAGATGTGCAGTAAGTGCTGTTTGAATGAGTAAATCAATGAGGCTGAATGCCAAGAGAAGAAATATATATATATATATATATATATATATATATATATATATATATATATATATACATATTTGGTTATTCTTGCTATCCCATTGTCAATGGGAAGCCATCATTGATAATGAAACACATTTAATTATTTTTTTATATACTATGACTGATCACATTTAATCTTTACCATTGCGCTGGATTCTGGGAAATCTTACAGTGAACAAAAGTGACATAGTCCTACTTGACTATAACCTTAAGGACAACATTAATGATTCTACCAACAACTACTTAAAATAGTGCCTGGTGTTGTCGTGGGGAAGTGCAGGGCCTGTGAGAATGGATTCTCACGTGGACCGGAAGACACAGGCAACACTATCAATATTTGCTAAGTTAGCATGAATTGAGGGTTGCTTCCTGCTCATCCAGAAAGCTGCTGGCCATCCCAGACAGTGTCATTTCAAATATTTTTGTACCTTTTTTTTTTTTTTTGTGGGTACCGGGGGGGTCGACCTCAGGACCTCACGCGCCAACAGGCACCCGTGCTGCTGAGCGATATCACCGGCCCCTTTTTCGTATGTGGGATCCGGGAGTCGAACTCGGGCCCTCGCGCTTGCAAGGCAGGCGCTTATGCCACTGAGCCATCTCACCGGCCCCTGTACCTTTTTTATACATAGATCCTCTTCACAAACCTGGTCTCTTTGCATTTCTACCATAAAAGTACTTGAGTTCAAAAACTATGGAGGATAAAGAGGAACATGAGTGTTTCATTCTGGAAATGGCCAACTTCCACAAGAAAGGATAGGCCATTGGGAAGTTTTCATTTCTTTTGGACAATAAAACCTCTCTGGGAGTAAGTGATGCCAAAGAGAGAAATACAAATGTCTGATCTGTCCACACTTTTGGTACCAGGGTCACAAAATCTGAAGGCTCTCTGAAAACTATTTTTCCCCCAATCAGGCCAAGATGAAACAAGAAAAACAAGAAGTGAATATTGTGACTATTTCCTCAAGTAAAATGTGTTCCGCTCAAAACCTTTACCTTTATCCTGAGGTTATAAAGGGATAGTGACCACTCATGATATTTATTTTAATATCTTTATTTGGCAAAATAAAAGAGAGAGAGCAACCTGGAATTAATTTCCCCAACACTTTGCTGCTTTTTGAAACCTTAAAAGGGAGGACCCGGGGCTTTGGAGAAGAGGGGTCTCAGTGGGAACTGGGAGGTGGAGACAGAGGAGGAGTGGGCAAGGGCAGCCTGGGCAAGAGGAGAAAGAGCCTTCTGAAGTATGTGTGTGTGCATGCGTGTACATGGGCACGCTGTGTGTGTGTGTGCATATGTGTGCTAGGTATGCTCTAAAGTGGCCCAGCTGTTGGGCGGCCTGGGAGAGCAACACCAAATCCACAGTTGTCTGACTTCTGTGTGTGTCTGGGTCGCATGGGACCTCACTAAAATGACGACTGATTCATTAGAGTTGGGAGCGGCCTGAGAGTCTGCATTTCTAACAAACCCGGGTGACAATGCTGCTGCTGCAGCTGACATTCCAAGCAGCAAGGAGTTAAGAGGACAGCTGGGAGCAAAGGGCTGAAGAGGATGACTGACTGGTGGACACTGGAGAGAGAGAGAGAGGATGAGAGTAGAATGCGGTCAGACAAATTGACCTTAAGGTGCCTCCTGGATGCCAAAGCGACCCACAGGGAACAAGGACACAAGCCTGCTAGACAGTCCTGGCCGGCACTGAGTCACTACGGGGCTGCTCTGTGTCACAGTACAAATCCGACGCTGGAGGCTTTCTGAACAGCTGTGGGTGTAGTGTCTTGGCCAGGAGCCTGGCTTGGCACAGCTGTCTTGGAAGACTCCAGCTGCATGGCTGCCCAGCTGTGGACTTGTTCCTCAGCCTCTCTGTGCCTCCTTGGGTCTCCTCATCTAGGATGTGGCAGGAATTGTGCCTGACTCGTAACTTTTTGTAAGGTGCACAGGCCCCTGCCAGGCCCAGAATTCAGCAAGCCTTTGGGGAAAGCTGACAGGAACTGACCCTGCAGAGCGAGGCAGAAAGGCCAAGCCATCTGGGTTCTGGTCAAAAGGTCCAGCTCTAAGAGGCAGCTGTGGGGTTATTTTGTGTTCCCAGGAGAAGAAAACAGCTACAACTCACCATGGGGAGATTATTGATCAATTTTAAATTTCTTCCATGTATAAATGAAATATGTGGTCATTCAATCATGAAACAAACATTTCTTGAGATCCTACTATATTCTTTATATTAATTTTCTATGTCTTTTGAGTGCTTTTTGATCTAAAAATTTATTTTCAGTGATGTATTTTGCTAATATACCTTCCCTGGTACAATAGTGTACTATTCTGCTAGTTTTGGATTATTAGAATTATATAGCATAAACTTAGGCCCTGACTTCTTTTTTTTTTTTTTTTTTTTTTTTTTGTGGGTACCGGGGGGACGACCTCAGGACCTCGCGCGCCAGCAGGCGCCCGTGCCACTGAGCGATATCACCGGCCCCTTTTTCGTATGTGGGTTCCGGGAGTCGAACTCGGGCCTTCGCGCTTGCAAGGCAGGCGCTTAAGCCGCTGAGCCGTCTCACCGGCCCCTGACTTCTTTTTAATCAATAATATAATCACATTGGATTAGAGGAATGAGCACTGTTGGTCCTGATTTATTTATTTATTTATTTTTAATGTGGGTACCGGGGGTCGACCTCAGGACCTCTCACTTGCCAGCATGCGCTTGTGCCACTGAGCAATATCACTGGCCCTTTTTTTCCTTTATGTGGGTTCCGTGAGTCGAACTCAGGACCTCGCGCTTGCCAGGCAGGTGCTTATGCCGCTGAGCTATCTCACCGGCCCAAGTCCTGATTTATTTAAAACATTGGGTTTACTTATCTGGCCATGGTCTCATTGGAAATAAAGGTATTCAATAAATTGTCATTGATATTAAAAAATGAGATTTTCAGGTAAAGCTGGGATATTTAAATTTAGGACTGAAAGAGGATGCCTAGGATATGATTTGTCGCTCTTAAGACGTGACAGTGCCCAATATGTACCTTGTTTGTGACGTCCCTGGTCTGCTTAATAACTGGAAACACAACAAACAGACATTAATGCAGCTAAGAGTTTTTCACAGCAAAGATCAGGCCATACTTGATCAATGTATTTACCAGAGACATCAAAAGACATTAATAAAAGAAGCTATTCAATCAAAACTGATCATATGTGATACACACTTTTTTATTTTATTACTATTGTTTGTAAATATTTCCATTTAAATGGCCAGATTTGATTAAGTTGTAAACGTGACTTGATTGTGTGTGTGTGTGTGTGTGTGTGTGTGTGGGGCTAGGTGACTATTACACACACAGTGTAAGAGGAAAAAAGTCAAACTCTACAAAATAACATTTTTCTAGAGGGGAAATAACTAGCTTAAGCTTTCAGTTGGTTGGAAAATAAGACTAATAAAATTGGAAGGTTATCATTAGTGGCAATTTGGGGGAAATCTTCAACTTTTCAGGTTTGTCATTCCCAAAATGTATTCTGGGTCTTCAATTTACAAAGCAATAAAGTCGTTTCATTCTACATACATCACTGTATTGGTGGTTAATTTGCTTTGTTATTTTAATAATCACTGAAGTAGTAAAGCTGTCATTTTCCCTCTTGCGACATGTGTCTTGGTTTGTCAGAACTCTGCACATCAGCATTTCATTCTGTTTTGTTTTGTTTCCAACCCAGCTGGCCGGGCCAAAGATTCCGCTTCTCCCCTCCTGAAGGTCAGAAGCGGGACACACATAGAATCTCACCAGAGGAACTTGCAGCCAGCTGGTGTTAAGCGCTGGACGGGATGGTCACATTTTCCACTCGGAGTGGGTGGGCAGGCTTTTTTTCTTTTTTTGCTCTCCTTCTTCTAGAAGTGTGTTTTTAGAGGTGGATGACTGTGAGGGTAGGATTTTGCTGATCCAGTCAAAATGGGGAAATCGTCAACGATCAAACTCTTTTCATTGTGCCACGCAAGGCCGTGCAACGTGGTAGACGCAGAGGGGGCTCTCAGATTCCCATGCTCTATCACTCCTCTTCCGGTCTGGCTAGGAATCGGGATCCTCAGGGTCTGCGTGGTGACTGGTGTTGACCGACTTGGCTCGTGGATGAAGCAGTAGAGGACCAACGAGTACTGAGAAGGTCGAGGAGGTAGCATGGGGCAGGAAGCAGAGTACGGACTCCCGTGTGAACGCCTTTTGTTCACTCTACCAGGCCAAGAGAACCAACCAGTGTTGACGCTGTCGAAGACACAGTTCGCACCTTCCCGAAAGTCCAAGGTGCCATGAGCCCCAGCGGAGTGAAACGAACCAGAGATCTTGGAATTCCTAGTGCGGGTCTTTTTTGGAGAATTTTGTACAAAATGAATTCTAGTCCCTTGGCTCCCTGAATGGAGACAATCATGTGTCTTTGGCAGTTAGCCCACAGCCTGATGTTTGTCATCTGCAGAAATCTGCCTTCAACAGGACATCTGAGTTTCGAAAGAAGCATTCTGTCTGGGAAAGACTCTTTCCTCAGATTCTCCTAAACTTTTTTTTTTTTTTTTTTTGTGGGTACCGGGGGGTCGACCTCAGGACCTCGTGCGCCAACAGGCACCCGTGCCGCTGAGCGATATCACCGGCCCCTTTTTCGTATGTGGGATCCGGGAGTTGAACTCGGGCCCTCGCGCTTGCAAGGCAGGCGCTTACGCCACTGAGCCATCTCACCGGCCCTCTCCTAAACTTTTGAATTAAAAATAATATGGTAAGTTTATGTAACTGGTTTTTCTCTTTTTTTTTTTTTTTTTTTTGAGGGTACCGGGGGTCGACCTCAGGACCTCGTGCGCCAGCAGGCGCCCATGCCGCTGAGCGATATCACCAGCCCTTTTTTCGTATGTGGGTTCCGGGAGTCGAACTCGGGCCCTCGCGCTTGCCAGGCAGGCGCGTACGCCGCTGAGCCATCTCACCGGCCCTCTCTTTATTTTTAAAACTTGAAATAATTGACTAATGTGGTGCTACTTGTCTCCTAAAGTGGTTCAAATTCCTTATGATTCTATCAGTTCTATCTATTGTTCCTCTGAGTTAAAACTCTACCCCTAAGCTCTGGTTTAGAGATTCATTTTGAGAATGCCTTCAGTATCAAGTGACAATTTCCCTTTTTGAATAGGATGAGGCTGTTTAGAATCCTTTCTTCATTTTCCCTTTTTGCCAAGAACATCCAAATCCCAAAGTCCCCCTCCTGACTACCAGGGAAACAACACTTCCCCAGCTCGGAAGCTATCGTAAGCCTATCAGAGCCCTCCTCCCACAAACCTCATTCAACCAGGGGAATTTTCTATTTGCCCAGGACAAGTACGCAATTCATTATTTCAATAACTGCCCTGCCCATGTCATTCCTGAAGAACAAGCCATTTTTTAAACACAGGCTTAAGTTCAAGTGACAGCCAACCCCAATCACTCAATTAACTATGTTCTCAAGCTGCCTCCACCTCTCCTCTCTCCACCCCGTGTTCTATCTCTCTGTATATTTTGTTCATAAAGAGTAAACACATTGTTCACATCATTAAGGAAACCGTGCTCCAAACTCTACACTGTGCATTCATTCTCAATTCCATATCAACACCAGCTAGGTATGGGTTTAGGTTAATCTTTTAGCCTTGAATATTAGTATTAACTTCCACACAATTCTGTAGAATTGGTTCCCTGGTGTGAGACACAAAATACTTCTTTACAGAGGTTTAAGAAGAGAGAAACTCATACACATCATTTGTGATTATATAAATTAGTGATGTGAACAGGAGATAGAAATACAACCAGTGAACTGGCGGTGTTGTATTATTTTATTATTTTTTAATTATTTTCATCTTTTCTTCTCTAGATCTAATTCGGATTTTAGTCATTAACCATTGTTATGCTCACATCACACTACAGATTTTCCACTGGATATCTGGATATGCCATTTGTGTGTGTAAAGATACACACACTTACACAGCAAGATGCATACACACTACTGACGCCCAGGAAGATACATACACATTACACACACACACACAGACACACACACACTTCATTTCCTTGGATGACCCTATAATTCCCCTCTATGTTTGAATGCATTCTCCAGGATGCTAATTAGTCTATGCAAATATCACCAAGAAATTATTTTATAAAATGTCTATTTCTGCCACTTCCTGTCTTTCACTTTCAAAGGCCTATACTTATGCTACACTACTCTTTTGTTTTGTTTTGTTTTTTTCTGGGGGTGTTTTGGTACCGGGAATAGAACTCAGGACTTTGCGCTTGCCAGGCAGGCACTTGTGCCGCTGAGCTATAGCCCTGGCCCTACACTACTCTTTTTAATAACTCATTATATTTTACTTACTATCTAGAAAGTGTCTTAAAAACAAAACAAG